>JALDQA010000011.1:225000-227500 GCA_023634325.1 Cladosporium cucumerinum | reverse complement strand
GGGTGTTGGGTGCGCGGCAGGGTCGCCCCCGGGGGGTCAGGTCGACGGCGAGGTCACTTCGCCGGGATCTCAATAGCTGGCCTAGAGGCCCCGGTAGAGGGTATCACAGCGGTCTAGTCGTCGTCGCTATGGGTGCCCTGCAGGGCTTGCAATCGCCGAGCGTTGGGTGTTGGGTGTTGGGTGTTGGATGGGTGTTGGGTGTTGGGTGCGCGGCAGGGTCACCCCAGGGGGGTGAAGTCGGCGACGAGGTCACTTTACTGGGACTTCGATGGCCCGTTTGGAAGCCCTGATCGAGCATATCACGGCGGTATAGCCACCGCCGCTGTAGGTGCCCTGTAGGGACAGCTATCGCCGAGCGTTGGGCGTTTGGGTGTTGGGTGTTGGGTGTTGGGTGTTGGGTGCGAGGCAGGGTCGCCCCCGGGTCCAACGCTTAAAAGGGCGTTGGGTCGCTCTCTCGCCGCCTGTTTCGCGCCGCCCTGGCTGGTGCACCTCCCCCCGGCCTCGCCGCCGCCGCCCCCAAAGGGGAGGGGACGAGAGCCCCGAGCCGCCGCCTACCCCCTAAACACCCCGCGGGGTCCCGACGGAGTCCCAACACCCCCTATACAAGAAGACACCGCGAAGCGGAAGAAAAAATTTGGGCGTTGGGTGTTCAGTATTGGGCGTTGGGTGTTTACGGATTTGGGCGTTGGGTGTCTACCACGGATTTTGGGCGTTGGGTGGCACGGACCGCCTGTTGGGTGTTGGGTGTTGGGCGTTGGATGCCTCTGGCGAAGGCGTTGGGTGGTGTTGGAGGACCCCGAGAGGCGACAGCGAGGTGGGAGCACAAGTACCGCAGCCCGCCTTGATCTAGGCGCCAGCAGGGTCGTCTAGGCCTCGAAAGGTCGACGGGGGAGGTACAGGTCACCTGGGATCCGGAAGTGTATGGTCGGTTTGTGAGAGTGAGTAGTCACTCTCACCAACAACCGACACCAAAATAGGGTCGGCGACGATAGGGCGGCCTACAGGTGCCGGATCGAGGCGACGACGACGTGGGTATTATCCTTGGGGCCTAGGGGTGTCGGCGGGGCGGTGGGATGGGGTCGGCGGCGACGACGAGGTAGTAGTGGGGGGGGGGGGGTCGACGGCGACAGCGAGGGTCCCCTAGGGTGCTGGGGTGGAAAGCAGTCGAAAACGACCAAGTCCCCGCCGTGCCGACCAGTTTCGTTGGCAGGGTTGGTGGAGGTTGGAGGACTTTTAGCGACTCGCCATACAAAGTTGGCCGGCGTTTGACCCCCATCTCGGGCGCGAACCGCTGCACACGCCCTTTTGGCGCAAACCAGCTCGGAGGATATATAAGAAGGAAAGGCAAAAGCCTCTCAATTGATTAAGATTGATTAAAACCCAATCGAAGTCGGTTGCGAGACTTTTGTAAAGCCGGTGACGGTACCCGCGACTCCATCAATCCCGATTCAGTTCGAATTGATAGAGCCGGCGGTCCCTACCTAGTCGCCGCCCCCATTCCTCTAATGCGGTTATGCCACCCTCCGAAGATTGTCTTGCCGCCTCTTGAGATCCCGATTCAGTTCGAATTTCATTAGGCGGTTAATGGCTCGGATGGGGGTGGTATGGCAGCGTTAGAGGAGCCTCCAAAGTTGTCTAGCCTCTCGGGGCGTACTTAGGCACTGAGGAGGTTTGGGGGCGGAATTGATTAGGCTGGGACCACGGGTGCCGCCCTGGCCCCCTGACCTTTCAAATCTCGTCCCAAATTCGCAAGGACCATTTGCAGGGCCTCGAGGAGCCGGATACGCCTTTAGCGCTGTCGCTTCGAGGTCGGTTGTGGGCCGCTGCTGCGGTTTGTCGGAAAGTTGGCGGTACTTCTATTCAATTAGCTCTGCCACAGCGATTCGAGAGGCCGCAGTGCCTGAAGACCGGGTGCTCTAACGAGTATCTGGCACTGAGGGAGTCTGTGGGTTGTTGGCCGTTGGCTATCATTACCTAAGACGCAATCGGGGGCATGCCCGCGCACCGGTAACCGTCCTAACCGACGTGACTGGCGGCGGGTAACCTCCTCTTGAGGTAGGCATGCCTTGGTCGGGCGGCATCTTAACGGATGCCCGCCCGTTCCACGGCGGACCTTACCTTGGGGAATCCAGTTATGGCAATCGGATGGCCTGACGGCAAACCAAAGGCTAACGCCTGCGGCGAGTCAAAGGCCGGGCGACCTTTCGAGGCGCCCCTACCAATTAACTACTCCGACCCCTTAATTGGGGTTAGGCCTGATCGCTCCGGTGAGAAGGCCGCCGAAGATAGTTACCTGGTTGATTCTGCCAGTAGTCATATGCTTGTCTCAAAGATTAAGCCATGCATGTCTAAGTATAAGCAACTATACGGTGAAACTGCGAATGGCTCATTAAATCAGTTATCGTTTATTTGATAGTACCTTACTACATGGATAACCGTGGTAATTCTAGAGCTAATACATGCTAAAAACCTCGACTTCGGAAGGGGTGTATTTATTAGA